>CAXIVR010000008.1:95616619-95650245 GCA_964035755.1 Teleogryllus oceanicus | reverse complement strand
TGAATAAAGGATTTGATGTAAAATATGTAATATATTGACGGAGAGTTTATTGAGAGCAGTACTGTGAAAAATTGAATGGACTAAAATATTTAGGAAAGTGGATACCGTGAATCGTCTGTATGAGGTTAGCCCTGAATGAAGAATGTATGTTTTGAAATGTGAACAAAACCTATACATAGGTATCATTATTTAAACTTGTAAATTCAGCAAGACATTTCGTTATTATTTTCCTTTAAAAGTGTAGGTTAATTTTTTAAGTATGTAACTTAATTTTTTAAAATGAATAAAAAGATTTTTTTATTTTGAATTGGAAAGTGTTTTAATTTAATACTTTCGGTAAGTTGCTTTATTCTGATCTACAGCTTAAACTATTGAATCATCAGCTTTAAATATTTATTAAATGAATATTTTTAATTATTTTCAATATTTGTAAGTACATTCATTACATTTGTGACTGATAGAAAAATTAATAATCTTCTTAATAGATGTAAAATTATTAGAACACGATAAAGTAGTAATACGATTTTCACAGGCAGGATATGTAAAAATCAATAATACCATGTGATATCGCGGATAAGTGATATGATAATAAATGCGAATTGAAATTGTACATCAACAAAAATTATTTCATTAGTTCTTAAATTATCAAGCAAAGACAACACCACATTTTATGTGTGTTTCTGAACAGTGACATATGAATTGTCTTAAATCACCATAAGAAAAATTTTTACACCATAAATATTCCACATAACAGGGAAGTAATTCATAAATGATTGCATTTGCACTAAGGCACTCGATTCCGAACTTATTTTGTATTTATGGAAGTGATAGCCATGAAATTTGCACGTTCGTTCCGATGTAATAATGATATTTTCGACAATATCGATATTTCCCTGTTTCTCCAGAGAAGTGAAATTCTGTGCAGGCACGTTTGAACGCTCTCATAAAGTGAATGATGTTACAACACAAAATAATAATAATAATAATAATAATAATAATAATAATAATAATAATAATAATAATAATACAATTTCAAAATTAACTACCATCTGCCCTTAAACATTAGCAATAGAAGAGATTAGTTGTGCTACTAGTTATTATTTCAATCGAGTCTTCGTTCACGTAGCGTTATCTCCAAACAAATTTATAGGGAAAACCAACCGGAGCGATCTTCGAATCGCACCTACATAAACATGTTTATTTACTATAAAAGCTATTCTTCATTTTTTATGAGTTTACTTTGAAATAGAATTTTGAAAACTATAAATAGTAATTTATGTTCTTTCTTTGGTAGGGCATGAACCGAAATTTTTTTAATTTACTTCAAATTCTTGGTATAAAATTATTTAGGAAATATATTGTGACATACCAATATGTGGGACATTGTATTGTGTCACATTTATTGTAAACAGGGTGAATGGTAAGGGCAGACATACGTAAATATGGCAGCGTAGTAACGGTAAACGAGTTGTCAAGGTCAACAAACTGCATTGCTTTGAACCACGGGGCGTGACTAGTTGATAAAGTAAACTGTTTGGGGATCCACCCAGAAAGCAATGACAGTCTGGGGCGCAACTAGTTTAATTTGTAAGTAATTTAGGGATTGGCTACGCATGGAATGACAATGTATTTCGACGGAAGCGGGTCGAATTGTTTCTGACAAGAAACAGTAGAAAGTATGGACCGAGTTTTAAAGGGCTGAAAGAGGGGAGTATGGATTCATTCCGACTTGTGCCGTGGTGCTGTGCGGATCGTGTGTAGATAATTGATGTTGGGAGTTTGGGAATTGTGAACATCTACTTTGGAGCGTATGGTTGTCGGACTTTGAATATTGACGTAATGTGCGAAAATTGGAACTTGGAAATATTTCGAGTGCAACAGCTAGAATTTAAACTGTGAACTTAGGTTAATTTGTCGGCAACAGGACTGGGAGTACTTGAAACAGATAATAGTTCGCTGAACTTTAATATTTTAAGTATACGCGTAGAAAGAACTGCGAACTTTTAAAAGGAAAATTAATTAAGTCTTATCAACTTATGAGGCGGTGAGGATCAGTGACTTGAGTACACTTGTGCCAGAACGGAAGAAAAGAAGATGGTATTAGGACCTGGAGCCATCGACACCAGGAAAAAATGAAAATGGTTCTACGCGGCGACATCGGTCAAGAGCGCGCAAAGACAGGTACTGCAGTGTAAGTTTTGAGACTGTTTATGACCGAAAATATGTTTCGTATTGTCAAAATTTCATAAACATTGAATAAACTTACAAGTTTCTGTGAATAGAAAAGATGATTTTCATTTAGCCAATTCCAGCAAATGAGTAGCTAGAAACGTGTATTTGCTTTTCAGATTCCTCGGGCACTCTGTACAGATGGCAGATCGAATAATCGGCTATAAGTAGGCAATAGCGATTATTTCTTATAAGACACATCGACCCAGTTAGTCGGATATTAATTTATTGGAAATAGCAGTTGAAGATTAATTTTAATAATAGAATGAACGTGATCTTTTCCTGGCGCCCATATTCTTTTATAAATTTGGAACGGGTTACGTTGAATTAATATTTAATTATATTAGACGGGCAGAGGTAATATTTGATTTAAAAATTAAATTAGTTTGTTTCAATATATTAACAATCCAAACAATCCGTTTTAACCCAGAAATAATTTCATACAAAAAACGTGTCAAATCGGAAGTTGAACTTTCTTCTTTGAAGATTTGTCGCTGCTCGTTCCACAAAACCAGCAGCTGAAATGGGAATGATGATTGACTGATTACTAATGATTCCGGGCGCGTCAACGGCTAAGGTCACTCGTCCCGTAAGTGTAATGTAGGTCTTTTCTCTGGAGGTGGCGATGAACTTGCCTCGCTGGATGTCGAGATCCGGCGCCGACTTACGGTCTGCTAGCCAACCAGGTATCTCCCACGAGCGGGACACAGCCTCAGCCGGAACAAGCGCTAAGCTCCCGATCGGTCCCCGGCACATGTGGTAGTGTAGTGCATGTTAGTGTAAGAGATGAGGATAGGACAAGGAAAAGTAAGTAAAGATTGCGCGGTTCGTGGTCCGTTTGGTAATATTTCCCCGAGAATACACATAAAACTGCTGATCAGAGCAGCCGCCGCTAGAATTCTCCTCCAGACAGCCACAGGACTCGACCTAGTTATCTAGTTTGTGTCGAATGACGATGACAAGAACGACAACAATAGTGTTTTGGATGGATAAAGAGCATCTACATTTGGCCTGCACGCAGCAGGACAGTGCGCGCTATGTGCAGGGAGGTGCCCGAGGCGAAACTATAGCTGTGACGTTGCCTCTGGTATTAAACACACACGTTTCCTTGAGCCCCTACTTACCTACCTCCATTCCTTTGCTAACATTAGTTGAATTCAGAATAAGTGATAGTAACAAGCTTTGCTGACAACTTCTGATAACAATAAATGTTTGCGCCCAGGTAATAAAAATCTTGCATCAATAAACGAGGTACAATTTCCTGTAATAATCATGTCAACAAAATAATCAAAACCTGTACTCCCCTCGCATCTAGCAAAATGAGGGCTCAAGAAAACGTGCGGATATAATTGAGTGATTGATTGATTTTTTCGTGTTTCCGGGCGCGTCAACCGCTTCGGTCATTAGTCCGGTTAGTGTAGTTCATATTTTTTCTCGGGAGATGGCGGTGATCTTTCCCCGCTCGATGGCGAGATCCGGCGCCGACCTACCGTCGGCTAGGGGGGTTTCCCCCTAACCAGGACTCTCCCACCAGCACGGCACCACCCCGGCTGGGACAAGCTCTAAGCTCCCGACTGGTCTCCCGGAATATGTGGGTGTATAGTGCATGTTAGTGTAATTGTGTGTGTAAGGGAAGAGGATATGGCAAGGAAGAGGAAGGAAAAATCGCGCGCGGTCCGTAGCCCGTTTGGTAGGGTTCTGCTCCGGCATTCGCCTGGTGTTGATCGGAGAAACCACGGGAAAACTACAGATCAGAGCAGCCGGCTGCTAGAATTCTCCAAACAGCGACTGAATTCGACCTAGCTAAAAAGCCAGTGTCAAAAATCCTGCCGCCGTCAGGACTCAAACCTAGGACCTGCCACTCAGAGGCGCTCTAGTGACATCAGTTGATGAACTGAGCTACCGCTACCGCTGTGCGGATATAATACACCAAGGAGCGACAAGAAGCGAAAGATGGTCAGCGAGCTAATCAGCATGGTGGTGACAAGCGTGTGTACGAGCATATTCTGCCTAAATGGGGACAAACATCTGCCTTGGCACAACTCTTCTGGGATACGGTGTCTTTGCTAACCCGCGCAACATTCCTTAACCGATGACCTATCTTCCCCCTCCCTGGTACAATAAACTGTTGTAGGTAGAAGCTCGCAAAGAGCACTGATGATATTCCAAAACCAACATTTTCATTGGCACGAAATAGAGGCTATTTCCGTTTGAAGATGAGAACTCTTGTTCCCGGTATTTCTCAAAATCTCAAGAAATATCTGGAGAAGGTCAGATCCTTCATATATGATACCTTAATCTCTTGAAGTTAATGATACCTATAAAAGCAGCAAACGCAAAATTATTGAAAACGCCGTGAAGGTTTGCAAATGGGAAAAGGGGAACACGATTCTGAAAGTTCAATTAGCCTAAAGGAAGGCTTCCTCAAGGAAGTGTTTACGAAAGGTTTTGGGAAGGGTTTCTGCTTGCATTTAAGCAAGTATTTTGTCCAAGTGGGGAATAAATACTAAAATAGTAGATGATCTTTTAAAATGTTCAAAAACGCTTGAGACAAAAGAAACTTTAAAAAAAATAAAGTTAATCTGTTTTAATCTGGTGTAATCAATATGATACAATTACTCTCATACATTCTTCTACATTTTACGAGGTAGAAATGTACGAGAAATGTAAAATGGAGAAGAATATAAAAACAGAAAAGGAAGGAAATGAAAAATTAAAGTTCATATGTGTAATAAAATACTAACGAGTATATAATATAATCCATGACCTTTATACTGATAATATTATGCATAAGCGTAAATATGGTATAGGAAAATCAATTTTTCGTTTATTTCTGATCCGGATAATTTTGGAGTTCTAATTAGATCTGAGGTTTTTGAGCGCACCCCTATTAGGCTGTAAACAAAATCTGCATTAAAGATACATTCATTGAAACTCCCATATTTTATTTCCCAAACAGTCAGCAGAATTGCTAATATTATTAAATTATGTTTTACATCCTGAAGATAATTTATTTAGGTATTTAATGTGCTTATTCTATGCGCTTTTTATACAATTGTTCATTTACTGTTTGTATGCATATTTGCATTTACTAATAAAATATGTGTAAATAATGTATGAATTCAAATGCATATGCATATATATATATATATATATATATATATATATATATATATATATATATATATATACCGTCTGACTTTCGTAAAGGCTTTCTTAAATCTCTTCATTCCATTTAATCCCACGAAAAACTCTTTTAAAACATTGTGGACGTTACATCCCTTTCGCGAAGAAAACTTTCAAACAGCGTCTTATATTTTATATTTCATTCTTTTCCCCGAAGCCGCAAAGCCGACACAGGCTGAGCATTCTCGAAAGGTAGTGAGTTTGAACTGAATAATGAAAGTATTTAAAACATTTTGAAAATATTTAATGAGGCACGCCGGAGTTTGAATTAGTCTGTGCGGCGGTCGACGCGGCTCTTCTCGACGGCAGGGCTGCCACCCTTCCCGCTGCGCCGCCGGCCCCTGCGGCGCCGCAGCCCGCCGCACCGGCTCGCGCTTGTGTACGCTGGAAGCGCCCGGGCGCAAGCCTCTCTAATGGAGTTGTACCGCCCGCGGCCACGCGAGGGCAGGGCAGGCGGCCCCACCGCCGTCGCTCGTTTCAAAGGCCGCCCCTCTCCCTCCTCCCCGTCCTGGCGGTGGAGTCGACGCCGCCCCGCCCCGCCCCGCCCCGCCCCGCCCGCCCGCGGCCGTGGCTCCTGCTGCTGCTGCTGCCGCCGTCTGGAGCGTCTCCACCCACCCGCTGCTCGACGCTGGGGATGTCGTTGCCTCCTTTCGGATTCGCCCTTTAAACACCGGGGAAAATACTTTCTCGTGGCGTACAAGAATCTGGATGGTGCAAACAGTCTTAGAGAAAAACGGACCAAGTAGGTATACGATTTGCAGAAGCAAAAGAGGTGTATCTAGTTATGCAGGCGCCCATGGTATGTATAGAATTTGCGCCCCTGTCATGATACTTCAAATTAGGGCGGTTGTTATTTGTTTTGGGGGGTATATTCTAAGTAGTGTCCCTTGTAATGGGCGTGCCATAACTGCTATACCGTAAATATGCCCCTGAGTAGCAATGTGGATGTTGTTAAAAATACGCCCTGTTATGTTAAGCAAGTGCAGAAATAAAATAAGGTTGTTATTTCATGAGTGACATTGCCGAGGGAACCATCTATATAAACATAAGTGTGCAGAATTACCGCAAAATGTGACAGTTATTTCATGAATCCGCCTGGACAATAGGAAGTACCTTGGGGAATTTCTGAATGTAATGTCACAGCACGATGATACGGGGCTCTCCCTTGCAAGCTGTCAGTATGCAACAAAAAATTAGTTAAGTGACTGATATTTGTTACGGGCGCGCCATACTATGGCCATTAGTCCCGTACGTGTAGTGCGTGTTTTTGGTCGGGAGGTCGTGGTGGTCTTCCCCCGCTGTATGAGAGCCGGTGCCGACCTACCGTCGGCTAGCGGGGTTTCCCCAATCAGGTATCTCCCACCAGCGGAGCACCGCCCCAGGCAGAACGTGCGCTGAAAAAAAGGATACCATAAATCGCAACAAGGTTTCAATAGTTACACAAAACCTTCGTATGTGAAACGGAAACCTTGTTGCTTTACTTCTTTTCCTGGTTACAACAGCATCTAAGATAAAAGTCAACCTTGATGGACCAACCGGTCTGTGATTTCTGAGAGGTTAATGTTGCTTCATAAACGGACCTGCCGGCCTCATCAAGTCTAATCATATTGCAGAGCAGTAGCTGGCCACAGCAGCCAGGTACTTGTCAGATAATTTACGTATTGAAAATATACATTTAAAAACATTCAAAATCTGTTAAACAAATGTGTGTATATAAATCACATTATTTCAATTACATAATAGAAGTCTAAATACGATACTTAATACGATAATTATGACTTTATCAAGCAAAGAAAACATATCTGTCATTCTAATTCAAAACGGAAACGAAGTTTGAGACACACTTTAATAATTATATTATTTTCCGCCTGTGTTGTCACACATGTAAATATAAATGTCGAAAGACAGACTAATTACGTTATATATTTATCAGCTACCAGTCCCAGGCCTTCCGCGGGCTCTTGGAAATGTGTGTGTGTGTGGGGGGGGGGCAGAAAGTTGCGCGCACGCGCCAAAGCTTGCTGCAACCTGACCGCAACGCAATATTATCCGTTCATCCAAAGAAAAATCCTGATTTAAAGAAGTACAAGTGTAGGTTCACTACATAAGAACTAATCTGAGCCATCGGTTGTTAAATTAACCTTGCATCAAAACTACTGCAAATGAAGAAGGAGACCAGCGTGAAGTGCATGCGTATTGCTGGGCGATAAGGACCTGTGATATTTCAGCCGTCGATTGACGAGGGTCAGCAGCGAGTGTGGGACAGGGTCAGGAGGAAGCATGGGACGCGGATTGTTGGACCGCGGCGTCGCGCCTGAGAGGACGTACTATTCAGTTTATTTTGGAAGGGGTAAGAGAGTAACTAGCCCTTCAGGAAAATTTCTTCGAAGTGGCGAAAAGCGCATCGTTGAAAAGTTTTCAATTTGTTATTGTAGAAGAATACGTCGTTGGCGAACAAATCGCTCAACTTACTAAGAGTTCACTGGTAAGTACCGTATTGAAACTTATCGTTCTGCATCAGTGTGAATTATAATCTAAAGGATATTGGTGGATATCTTTTAATATGCGCCAGACTACAGACTCTAAATTACCTCTTTGAAGTGAAAATCTTATTTCATTGAGTGTAAACGGGCAAATGAAGTTCGAAAGAAAAAGATACCTTCATTTACACCGCCTATTTGAAATCAAGCAAGAATTGTAAACCAAGATTCAAAGAGAATGGTGGAATGGAATTGTAACTTTATGGTACGTATATATTTCTGTCATTAGTTGTAATAATAGAAAGTTATATGTTCGTTTATGTGCATTTCTATTGGACATAACGTACAAAACTTGGCCATTAATCCAGCTCAAAGTTATTTTAACATAAATTGTAAAATTCCTCTAAAAGCTTATGTTGAACAAGATAAACAATTATTTCGTTTTACATCATCTGTTTGAATCCTTTCCATTCAAATTCTTATGTTGTTAAGTGGATATAGAAAGCTTGGCTTCAAAACTCATTATTTTGCATTCATTTGCGCTTTTTTAATAGTAAAAAAAGTACCTATTAAAAGGTTTAAGTTATTTGATTAGTTTTTAATACTCAATTAAGCATTGCAAATTCGTATTAAAATGTAAAAAAATAATATTTATGTTGCATGTTCGTTCAAATAATTTTAATACAGAATTGAAGTGTCATTAATGGCAATTAGAAATTGTAGAATTAATTGTTGTGTAGTATTCCCATATGTTATAAGTGTACAGAATTTTGATTACCGTATTTAAATTGAGATTAAAACCTATCATGTTCTGTAAATAATTGAACAAAATAATAATGCATACCTCAAAAGAATTGCTGTAAAACACTTTCTAATTTTTATTTTTTTATTTCTCAATAATTATCACTTTAATTATATTTTCGAAAACAATTGTATTAATTTTATTTTTCTGGTAGTTTTTGGCACAGCTGATGGAAATTGTTCATTGAAACAGGTGATGGTTCATTGCTGTGGATATTCATGGATATAGTTAATTTTAAATGCCTATTGCATTCTATGACAAGATCATGACGATGTAGGTGATGCCAATATACATATTGCTAATTTTGCAAGCATCATTGACTTTTGTGATTTCATTCGTATTTTCAATTCGTATATTCGTATTCGTATATTCAATTTTTTTAGTGTGTATCATTTTCGACCCGGCAAGTTATTTTAAAATTCGCATTAGGTAATATAATTTGTGTTATAATTCTGTAATAGTTCCAATGTGTACTATGTAGTAGTGCTCTCAGAATGACTACAAATGAGTATGAGTAATATAAAAAATTCACATTCCCACTAGAAAAGTCATTAAATTCAAAATGCTGTTTTTCAGGACTTTATTTTACAACTAGAGTTCCGAATCAAGTTCATGGAGCAAGACAATCTGTAATTTTCTTTTGAAAGATTATTAATATTTAATTTGGCTTCCAAAGAAAAAAGGTTTCAAGTTGTTCATAATTTAGGGTTCTCCACAGTGTGCTGTTTGTGGCATATAGTATGGACAACACTGCATTCTCAAACATGCAATGATTTGGGCTATAATTCATCTTCAAAATTACCAGAGAAAAATACTCTTTTTGTCATTACTGTTGTATGTGTTGATCTTGATAATTTTTTGAAACATTTCCCTTGCCAAGTGAACAAAATACTTTCCGATTGAAATATAACAATTCAATATTACTAGACATGATTCTCGTGCCCTTTAAAATGCTAAAACCTGCATACATATGCCAGATAAAATTTGATAAAACATACACAATCAAATTTTAGCTTGGTATTTTTTCATTGTCTTTTGTAACAGGAACAATAAACAATTTTTCTAAATTTTACTCACTCAAAATCATCCTTTTGTGACAAATGAATCTTTCTGAACATTCTACTACATCACCAGATGTAATTGGAGCATATTTGTTAGATGAAATCTGAGCCAATGTAAGGTCAAATTCTGCATTTTATGCTCTAGAATCAAAAGTTTTTTCTTTAAATGTCATAGAAGCTTTAAATCAGAATTTGAATTTATTGGTTTATATAACTTTTCCTTGGCAGTCACACTTGCATGTCCAAACACTAATTTCAAAGACATTGTAATATCTTCAACAATATTTAATGACTTCAATAGAGGTAATCCTGCTGTTTGTAATTTCTGAATTGGTATAGGCAATTTTACAATATTTAATTAAATTTGCATTTTTATTTTATTTTTTTATATACATGGTTTTATAACATATTTTATTTAATTTTTTTGCATGCAAGCAGACTAAGAGTCTGCACCTTATTATTTTCCCCTCCCTTGTATCACTGTCAGTTACCAGTGATACTGAGTAGTCATCTATGTGTGTGAATTAAATGCAGTAAATTCAGTCAGAAACGCTAAGTTTCGTTATTATAATAACCTTTTCCAAACAAATTCCAGTACGAAGGGAGTATGGAACACTTTGAAAAACTTAGGAATTTGGAAACGTAAGTCAAATGACAGTTCATTAGAAATTCCCCTAGATGACCTAAATGACTATTTTGCTTCCGCTACACATAAAATAGACCCTATTATTAAAGAAAAGACACTTCACTCTCTGGAATCACATGCACCTCGCTGTGACGATAGTTTCTATTTCAACAATGTTGACTGCCAAGAAGTCGAAAAAATAGTGAAGGCACTCAAATCAAATTCAAAAGGCTCGGATGATATAACGGCAAAGCAATTAAAATTGGTTTTAAAAGATGCACTTCCAGCGCTTACTCACATAATAAACTTTTCTTTAACAACCGGATATTTTCCCCAATTGTGAAAACTATCTTACATTCGTCCCCTCCCGAAATGTTTAAATTCGTTAAATCTTTGTGGTTATCGACCTATCAGCATATTACCAACATTATCCAAAGTCCTCAAAAAGTTGTACGTCAACAAATAAACAAGTATCTCGCCATAAATGATGTTCTCAATAATTTTCAATCTGGTTTTAGGGAAGGTAGAAGTACGCAAACGGCTTTGCTACGAGTCGCCGAGGACATTCGTCAATCTCTGGATGAAGGCAATATAACAACACTAACGCTTTTAGATTTTAGCAAGACCTTCGATTCAGTAGACCATGATGTGCTTCTGGCAAAATGTAAATGTCTCGGTTTTTCTGATTCTACCTTATCGTGGATTTCAAGTTATTTTAGTAATAGACAACAGATCGTAATTGTATAAAATACTTCCTCGTCCCCTAAACCAGTTTCACGTGGAGTGCCACAGGGCTCCGTACTTGGTCCACTTTTCTTCCTTATCTATGTAAATGATATACCGTCGGTGCTATCAAGATGCAATCATCGTATGTACGCAGGTGACTTACAGATCTACGTCAGTGGGAAACCTTCTGAAGTGACTCATTTAATTAGTAAAACAAATCAGGACTTAGCCTCTTTACATGAATGGTCACTGAGAAACGGCCTTAAGCTAAATCCATTAAAATCTCAATCAATTATAATTGGCTTTTGCTGGTCCCATAAAGCACTTAAAAATCTAAATATTCCTCATATCGTAATGAATAACACTACTGTTCCTCTGTGCTCACAAGTTAAAAATCTCGTTCTGATCATCCATAAATTCCTAAATTGGGAACCTCATGTTCGGGACACTTGCCGCAAAGTGTATGCTTCAATGTACTCACTCAAATGTGCTTACAAACTTACCTTCCACCCAAAACCAAAGAACTACTTGTAAAATCCCTCTTCTTGATTACGGTGACATTGTGTACGGTAACGTAAAGAAATCAACTGCTGACGCTCTCCGAAGAGTTCAAAATGCGTGTGTTAGGTTTCAATATAATATCAGAAAGTATGATCACATATCGGGATACTACAAAGCTAATAACATACTAAACTTGAAAGCCCGACGCATGTTTCATAGTTTGTGCCTTTTCTACAAAATATTAAATACGGGTGTACCTACTTAGCTCTCTCATAAAATTTCTTATCTTAAAACAAGAAGATTAGAGAAATCTTTGCTATGCAATATTCCTAAAAGCAACACTAACTTTTCCAATAAATCTTACTTAGTAGCAACTACTAGATAGTGGAATAGCCTTCCAGTAAATGTTAGGAAATGTAAAACACTGCGATCATTCAAAAAATATTTAAATACTCTTTTTCTGAGCTGATATTGTATGATGTGAAAGTGTGTACTAAATGTGTTTAAAATTGTAAGGTAAATGTAATATTTTATATCGCCTTTTAAAGTTTTTCTCCGTTTCTTGTATTTTCTTAAGTTAGTTCTTAAGTGAGTTCAAAATTGTGAGTTAAATAGAATTTTTATAGAGATTTTTAACAGTTTTGTTCTTTTCTTCGTTTTCTTAAGTTAGTTCTTAATTTAATTACCAATAGTATAATTAGTCTAAATTAAGTATATTATAGGGTTAGAAGGTTTTTGTGTTTCTACTAGTATTTTTCTAATTCATTATTGTTTAAATTTGTCATGGCTCTGACTGAATGAGTCTTTTCCCTTAGTACATGATGTTGAAATCTAAAATCGGCTCTAAGCCGTCGTCCTGGCCGGGTGGTTGTGTGCATTCTCATATTGTTTTTTATGATTCATGAATGTAGAGATTTTTGTTAACATTTGATACGTATTGCTAAATTAATATCTCACAGAATTTATATTTCGGGCAAATCTTTAGAGTTTTCCAGAGTCAGTAATGTTTGTTTGTTTTTAAGATTATCTTAAATATATTATTTTGTTGCTCAATGTTGAAGAACATGCACACTTCCTTTGTTTTCCCTGGTTTTCTCCGGTCGCTTAAGGCAAATGCTGGGACGTTGTATTCTTGTCGTGTTTGTGAGCCCAGGGACATGACATCTGTAAGTTGTATTATTTACTTATTACTAAGTATTATTATTTTCTTGTTTTTATTTACTAAATGTATTACTAAGTATTATTATTTTCTTGTTTTTATTTACTAAATGTATCTCTTAATTCAATTCTGATCTATAAATTTATGTATTACGTGGTTAGGCGGAAGAGCGGGCCTGATGGCCCGAGTCTCGCCACATAAATAAAGTCACTATTATTATTATTATTATTATTATTATTATTATTATTTATTAAATGCATTATTGATAACAGTCCATAATACCATAATAACAGTCAGACTGCAAAATTTAAAGGCTTTTGCGGCTTTTCGTGTAATTTATTGTGAAATTTAATTATCACTAAATGTGTAATTTTTATGCAATTATTTCCATTTTTATGGCGTCGGGTTGTGTAAGTAAATATACAGATTTGTTTTTGGATCAAAAATAAACAATGAATATTCTATTAATAGCAAGTACTACGCATAACCCATCGTATACCCGTCAACGATCAGTACTTGTAACACCAATAAGAAATGCTTAAATAAGACAACACATACGGCTGACAACACGTAGGGCAAGCCGACTCGGAAGGTCTGCACCTTGTATCACTTTCGTTCGGATGGGTCATGATGGTAGGTAGGCTGGATCCTCCAACCTGTGTTGCTCGCTTACGCCGAGCAGATAGCCAACATTTCCAGCAAGGTTGCTTGGTCTCGGCAGCTTCTTTCCGTGCACTTCTGACAAGGTGAATTCAGAGGAGTGCAAGAAGGGACTCATCATGATGCAACTTTTCGTTCCAACAATCTCCGTTACGAAACATTAACAGTGAATCTGACTGGGCTTATATTATCATGGGTTCCCTTGATACAGTATAATGGATCAGGTATACTGCAACTGTTCTTTTTTCTCTGTGTGTTCTAAGCTCCCGACCGCTCTCCCGGCATGTGTGGTTGTGAAGTGCATATTAGTGTGTGTGTGTGTGTGTGTGTGTGTGTGTGTGTGTGTGTGTGTGTGTGTGTAACGGGTAAGGCTAAGACAAGGAAGAAGTTGGAAGCGGAAGTTGGAAGATCGCGCGCGGTCCGTTTGTTAGGTTACTAGTGCCCCAGCAATTGTCTATTGTTAATCAACGAAACCACAGAAAACTACCGCTAGAATTCTCCTCCAGACGGCAACTGAATTCGACCTAGCTGACTAGCTAGTGTTGAAAATCCTGCCACCGTCGGGACTCGAACCTAGGACCTCTCGGTCACAGGGACTGCAGTGACATCAGTTGTTTCCCTGAGCCATCTCACCCGGTTAAGTATTGCTTCTGCCATAAAGCGTGTATTTCTGGGAACTGGGCTCTACTTGTAGATTTGTACGCGTAGACGCCGCATCACGGCACACAATTGCTCCATTATTGAATCACAATAACAAAATTGTCTAGCAGAGTATTATGCCTTCACTTCGTCAAAATATCAAGACAGTCACTTTGTCTCGTGATCAACAGTTAAGAACATATTATAGATTAACCTGCATTAGACGATTGCAATTTCCCAACGAATTTACGATTTTTATCTGTAAAGCTTATGGAAGTGGAGAACGATGAACACTGCGGATGAATAAGAATCTTTCTTCAGCTGGACTAATGTCAGATCACATGGTAGAGTGATATATACAGTGCTTAACTAGTGATTTTATTTGATTTATTAGATAATACGAGCGCGTCAACTGCTGAAGTGATTAGTCTCGTAAGTGTAGTGTATTATTTATCGCAGGAGGTAGCGGTTATCTTCCCACGCTTACGAGATCCGGCGCCTACCTACATCGACTTAGAGGAATTTTCTCCCACCAGCGTGGCACCGCTCCAGTTAGGGCAAGCTATAAGCGCCCAACTGGTCTCCAGACAAGTGTGATAGTGTAGTATATGTGTGTGTGTGTAACTAAGGGATGATGATAGGGAAATGTAGAGGAAAGAAAGTTCGCGCGCGGTCCATGACCCGTTTGCTACTGCTCCGGCATTAGCCTGATGTTGATTGGAGGAACTACGAAAAACTATCCGAGCAGTCGGCTGTTAGAATTCTCCTCCAGGCAGGGTCTGAACTCGACCCAGCTAACCAGCCAGTGTCTAAAATCCTGCCAGGGTCCGGGCTCCAACCCTAGGAACTTCCAGTCAAAAGCACTCCAGTAAGGGGCGGGGTTATTTTAAAAATAAATAATGAAGTGCGCACGAAAGTGCATAAGAGAAAAAAATTAAAGTTCTTTGCTATATTCTGTCACTGTTTTAGTTCTTTTCTTGCATCTTTGAATATGATATCGTTCACACTGTTCACCACACAGGGAGCATACGCAGTCTTCTTTTACTTCATGATGACGTGAGGTTGCGCAGATTTTGTGATGGAACCCATGAGTCGCCAGTCTTGTGATCACGTGTCTCAATTCCTGATTTGTTTCCGTCCATTTTCTTTCCGTCATGGCATCTGTTGAGTAGAATTCTGGTCATATTTCTCTTCTCTTCTCTGTTCTTTCTTCTATCACTCGTGTGCTTTGCATGGTGGATGGTAGTAGTAATTGGTATCTTAAGTCCTTAATGTAGAATGGCGGGGTAATTTTTTGTTGCGCCCAAGAATACATTATTGAATGAATAGTCTTATATTAAGTGGGAATACTAAGGCCAAGAGGCCTGCTCTACCGTTTGACCACACACATTTCGTTACGCTCCTTTCACCTACTAGGGGAGAATGAAGGCATGGGCCACCAAAGAAGCAATTTGAATTTAGCTCAGAGGCTTCATTTAGGCTTGAGGATCTTTTACATGCAGTAATCTACTAGCCGGCTTTACTTCCCCTCCGAAGAAAGGCATACGAAGGATTTTTTCGCCCTTAAAAATCCACGGCTTCGATTGGGTTTGAACCCGCGAACTTGGGTGTAAGAGCCAGATAGGAATTGAGCTGAAGAATGAGAAGAAACACCCAGTGGTGTATATGAAAGGGATGAGGATAGGAAAAAGATGAGGAAGGAAAATTTCAGACGCGGTCCTTGACCCATTTGTTAGGGTACTGTTCCGGCATTGGCCTCGTGCTGATAGGAGAAACCATGGAAATCTACTAATCGGAGCAGACAGACGGACTGCCATTTTGCCATAACTCAACTTTGCGGTATCTAGGACCCACAAAATATGGATTCTGACTATATGTTAGAAGAAGTAATTTACTACATATTGGATCAAAATCGATTTACATTTTCTGTATCAGGGCCCCACAAGAAATTTTTCTGTCAAAAATTTGCTAATTTGTTTTGCAATATTGCATTACTATCTCTATGCTTGTAAGTAGTAAGCGAGAACGTACTGTGTACTGTATCTGAGGCGTCACCAGTTGAACTGAACCTTAGTGTTTGTTCGATTGTTTCGAAGAACAACATGACCGTTAATTTAAAGCTTTCTGAATAACAGGCCTTGTAGGACAATAGGCCTCTTTTCCCTAGAACCCTTCAATTGTTCCATATATGTAATAACGTGTGTATATATGTGTATATATATATATATATATATATATATATATATATATATGTGTGTGTGTGTGTGTGTGTGTGTGTGTGTGTGTAAAATAGTAATATTATACATAATATAGTAATATTATTAATACTCGTATTATATATAATCATCTAAATCAATAAATTTATGTAAAGGTCATTGAATCTATTCAGCTGCTTACTATCCCATTTACCAGTACAATCTAATCAGAATACCAAGAACTGTTAAGACACCCTTGGTCAGGTATCAATTCTTTACTTTCTAGTAAGAATTCCTTCGTGACTCCATATTCATTTATCGCCATCGTTTCTTAAATTGCAGTACATTACTTCAATAGCCACCCCTCACAACATTCAATTTATTTATTCATTCAACTCACAATCGCTATCGATTCGTTCACCATCAGTCTAACAACTAAAACTAGTAACAATTTTTACATTAATATTTTAATTCCTTAAAATCACCACAACATATCGGTTTAGACACGGTGACCAACCTGAACATTGTTGGGCACTACTCAATCATCACCCTTTTGATCATTCCCTTCTCTTACCCATCAACCCTTTGTGACAACACAATCACCACAAAATTGAATCCTATATTGCTATGACTCTCTCGCGCAGACTTCCTCTCAGGGACTCCAACACCAACTCCACTTCACTGTTCGCGTCATCCTGTCATCCTGGGAGAAATCGCAAAGAAACATTTGCTCTCCTTTTCATCTCACGACGCAGCTGAAGTTTCGACCCTTTGAAATCGAAAACGTGGACATTGAAAAATTGTTTATAACCGTCGTCCTTCTCGGGCTGTCGTATCTTCCCGCCGCTGCGTTGTTAAAGAAGATAAGGTGACGTTTTCCATTTTAAAAGAATTCTTGGAAGCGTTGGACGCCTTTTAGAAAAGTTTTGCGAAAATATAACGCAAGAATGACGGGCGAGCGAGCCGAGGTTGGAATAGAGTTTAATCGCCTGCGGCAGCTAGTCGGCTGTGAGATGTGAATTGTTCTTATGAAAATGATTAAAGGAAATCATCAGAGTTTACGTGTATGAAAAGGCAAGGCAATTTAGAGAATGTGTCTTGACATCAATGTAACAAGAAGAATATGTTTAATTCGATTTTTTGAAGCATTTTTACTCCTTTCACTAAGAGAAAGGTTTAACACAAGCTTTATTTCAGAAATGTTTTTTAACCTCGATGTAAACTAAGTAAAGTCGTAATAGTCGGCGGCGCTAGCCGAATTCGTTTACTACGGTCCGTGAAGTCACGAAGGTTAAGCGAATTCGAGACTCGCGGGTTCGTGGTTGGGTGACCGGCCAGGAACCCCGGGATCTAACGGCGTCGAGCCCCTGGCCGATAGGATAGAAGGCACTGACTGACTGCGACGTCACGAGACTTGACAAATATTAAAAATAAAGCACATTAATGGAGGATTACTACCCAGTGCAAAGCGCTCAACGCCCCTTAAGGGGCTTGGAGACGCGTTGCGTCACGGTGTAGACGCAACAAATTAAAAATAAAAAAATAAAAAACTAAGTTATGTACGACGATTCCATTCGTGTGCCACGTCATGAAATAAAAGGTCTGTGGAATATTTGAAAGAAGGAAATTTGAAGCGCCACTATTTTCTAATGAAATGTGCTCAATATGTCAGAAGATGTATTTGACAATATATTAATACGTTTTTTGTTTGTTTGTTTTTTGCTTTCATCTTGCGACTTTTTCCCGCTTCAGGGTATGTCGATTTTGACGATCACGCCGGGTACCCACAATGTCCTTCATGGGAACACGTATTACCCTTATACACTTGACGCATTTTTGGTCTCCTCGGTCTGTGGTAAGTAACCTCAAAAGCCCTTCCGCAACAACACACTTACATGAAAGACAAGCGACAAACTACCTATGGTCATGGCGGGACTCGAACCCGCAACCCTTCAGACCGAGGCACTGAGTCGGTTCACTCTCTAGCCACATCGGCGTCCAGGTCAGCAATATATTAATAAGTCTTCAATTTTAAAATTTAGATATTTTTGAAGTTGACTAAAAATATTTAGAAGTCGACAACTTACTACTTTTCGAATTCACACAACTAACGTAATCGTATCAGCAGGATCATTCTTCCTGTTACATAGTATATCTCATTCACAATGTACTCAGGAACGTTCAGGAACATTATCCCACCACCACATCGACTCAACTGGAAAACTTGCTCAGAGTAGCGCCGCGCGATTGCCCCAAGAAAACGACGAATAATTAACGAACGCGCTTCCGTTTACCAAGTAATTACCAAGTTTATTAAGCAGGCGTGCAGAATGAGGGCGGGTGCCAACGCCTAATTTTCTCTGGAAGGCCCGATATTGGGTAATCCTCAGACAGACGGCAGCGAGTCCCGTGCCCCGATCCAGGTTAATTAATGGGATACGTTGAGGCGGCAATGCTGCGGGCAGACGTATGGAAGTAAAGCTCTGCGTTGTAGTCCATTGAAATTTAACAGACGGCGATGCTGCACCATGACTCAAAGAGCGAGCGATATCGGGAATTTTGGAAGGGGAAACTGATGAGTTCTGAAAACTTTAGACGTGTAGTGTTTGTTGCAGGTGATTTTGAGGCAACGCGTATCACAGACACAAACATACGGGAAGGAAAATGTTACGTCCAATAATTGGAAGGTTACATAGTGTCATATTGATTTTGTTTTGTGAATCCATGTTTTCAAGTATCCAAACATATTTCGATTAAATAATTTTCACATCTCCAGTAATTGTCAATCCTTTTTTGTGATTTGCAATAAAGTTAATATGCTATGTAATTACCGTTTAACGCATTTCAGATATTCTGCTATCCGCGTTTGCAATTGTATTTTAATTAGATTATTCTTCATGCGATCCCTCACATTCCTGAACATTCAGTAATTTCGTATGATGTGTATTTTATCTATCGTTATTTTTAAATAATAGTTGATTTATTATCCTCAAAAATATAAATACTAAAAAAGTGACAATTTATAGGCAGTAGTTTGAAGAGTACCTTTTCCAATTTCCTCATTTTATCATAAATTACATTATGGACCTTTTTGCAAATAGGTTTAGTAAACAGCTTTTTGTATATTGTTCATTTTAACTCAACTTTTTGTATTAGTAAGTAAAAAGTAAGCCAAAAAAATAATTCCAATCGTTTGGCAATGAAGAAAATCTGTTTTGAATTGACTGGTTGATTTTTTCGTGTTTCCGGGCGCGTCACCAGCTTTGGTCATTCATGCCGTAAGTGTAGTGCATGTTTTTTGGGAAGATTGCGGTAATATTCCCCGCTGGTTGGCGAGATCCGGCGCCGACATACCGTGAACTAGCGGGGTTTCCCACTAACCAAGTCTCTCCCACTAGCAAGGCACTGCTCCAGCCGGGACCAGCTCTAAGCTCCCGACAGGTCTCCCGGAATATGTCGTAATATAATGTATGTTAGTGTAAGTGTGTGTGTGTGTGTAAGAGGATACGGCAAGGAAGAGGAAGGATAGATCGCGCGCGGTCCGCGGCCCGTTTGGTAGGGTCCCGCTTTGGCATTCACCTGGTGTTAATCGGAGAAACCACGGAGAACTACCGATCAGAGCAGCCGGCCGCTAGAATTCTCCTCCAGACAGCGACTAAATTCGACATAGCTGAACAGCTAGTATTGAAAATCCTGCCGCCGTCAGGACTGGAACCTAGGACCTCCCGGTCAGTGGCGCTACAGTGACATCAGTTGATGCACTGAGCTACCGCTCCCGATCTGTTTTGAAATATGTCTCGTTATTGGATCTAAAAATACGAGTTTTCCAGTTCATTAGTTTTCCAGATTAGAAACAATTTTCTTAAAATGCTTTGAATTTTTCTCATCAAAATTATATAGGATTAAGCAATGTTTTCTGGAGAATACCTTTGCGGCATGTCACGCACTCTCTTAATAGTTCTAAACTGAGTGTGAGGTCGCAACATGATAACCCTCCATTAGCCAAGTGAGCAGCATGTTCAAAGTAAAAAAAAAGTGACACCAGATATATAGAACCAGTAATTATTCTCCATAACTCTAGAAATATTTACACCTTATACACCTTAAACCTAGAAATATCAACGAGAAATGCTTAGCAAACTAGGGTAAGACGGGCGTGATGGTTTTATTTTAATCCATGAGTGCATGTGGCAATAGTGGAATGATATTATGAAAAATATACTTTTAATCACCTAGGTTTAATTTGTTTCCAGCGCATAAATATTTGTTAAAGTTATACTAAATATTGTAAGCAAATATTTCATTACCTTAAAACGTTTCATTTTTCTGTATTTAATGTCTTCTCTCGTTTGAAAAGCATGTAGTGCAAATTAAAAAGGGGTTTAGCATATACCTGCCTATATTTAACAGCAATTAAATACTTTAGTTGTTTTGTTTCTGAAAAACACAGTCATTCCATTTATTAATTTATTTAGTATTTTATTATATTATTATATTACCATTGCTTTTGTTAAAATCATATAAAAAAGTCAGGTTTACTTTTTATAATTAGTCTCTTGGATGAATCGTGTAAAAAGTTCCTGATAGAATACACAAGGTTCCTGAGAAGAAGTAATGCAACACTTCAATTGAAAGAAACAAATATATTAAGAAAATAAGGAAGCTACGGCATTATTTGCCTCGTCCTGGTCTTTATAAGGTTAAGACATAACATTTTATAAATTCGTTTCGGTTTTCTATACCCGAACGATCTTCAGGCGTAATATTTAAAGTACACATTGTGTTCAGATCAATCCAGACATATGTCAGAGATTGATCATGCTGACAAAGTGTTGTTTTTCGAACATAATTATTGTCTGAGCAAATATTTGTTATTTTCATTAGATACTTTTATCAAGAAAATCCTGAATAATGTTTTTAATATAAAGCAAATACTGTAAAATTCATAAAAAAAACAATCTCGAATACCATTTCCTGGCAAGCAGACGCAAACAGACTTAACCAAAGCTGTAACTTCTTCTGATGTTAATTCCCAATCGCTTTAAAACACCAACGAGTTCATTTAATTTCCATTAACATCGCTATCACTATGACACTTGGTGATCATTCAAATTGGTCGATGAATATTAATGTACCTGGCATCAACAACTCGTTAAAAGCAGAGGGGACTCATCATTTCCATGGTTTTCATTACCCAGAGAGATATTTATTTTGCAGATAATTTCAACTGTGAATAACTGCCACAATATGGTCTCTTCGACTAAATTTCACTGATTAAGATTAGTTATCATATTGATCATTTGTAATTAACGACAGCGGAGTCTACAGTTCATTGGCTGTGTTGTTTATTGAGCACATTGTAAACATTTTTATCTGAAAAAAAAGTGTTCATTTAGAATTATTGTTCAATCAGAAGATATTATTAGTAAATATTTACTTTGTTGTATACATAGTATACAGGAAGTTATATAACATTGCTAAAAATATATGTCGGGATGTTGACGGTAATCTCTACACGGTTTGGAGGATACTGATACTGAACACGTGGTTTCTTTCAAAATATCTGTGCGGCCGTCCGTATGTGAACAATTTTAACTCCTTAATAGCACTCCGATCGATTATATTACAGTAGTATGTGAAATGACAATGTGAATCTACATCCAACGTGATATGACAACAATATGACAGAAACATTTGTTGGAAATATGTTTTTATGATAGTAATAAGGAATATTTTCGTATTAAACATCCCTTTTAACCAATTTTTCCGTCAGTGATATCCCAGTCTTACACATTGTATCCATACAAATATACATATACAGTCATACATACCCCGCAGTCAATGATTTACAGAGTTTCAAAACCCAACCAAAATATGCAGTTCCCTCACTGCCATTCTATACATCTGATTTACGAGATTTTCACATGGAACGTTGCATCCACTCTGCAGCTTGTATTTTCTCACAAAGAGTGAAAATGTGAAAGGGTGACAAACGCGGTTTTAAAAATAACCAATTCAAATATGATGTGGTACGTATATTTACTAAAACCTCTTCCAACAATTGCAAAACTTCAACTTCAACACTTGCGAAATTTCTACTTTTTGGAACCTGTTCTTATATTATCGCAGTTAAATACTTTTCTCGATGTATTTTTTTTCTCAACGACATCAGTGTATTATTATATTCAGTATTTTTAAAATATTGGTAGTTTCCGCGTTACTTTGAGTCATTCTTGACAATTTTTCGCAAATACACAAGATTTTCATGATAAAAATATCATATTTTTTTCTTTTAACACACTGTACTGTTAGAGCACTTAATTACATGAACACACTGAATTATATGGCACACACTGGGAGCGGTAGCTCAGTGCATCAACTGATGTCACTGCAGCGCCTCTGACCGGGAGGTCCTAGGTTCGAGTCCTGACGGCGGCAGAATATTCGACACTAGCTTTTAAGCTAGGTCGAATTTCGTCGCAGACTGGAGGAGAATTCTACTGGCTGCTCTGATCGGTATTTCTCCGTGGTTTCTCCGATGAGCACCAGGCGAATACTGGAGCAGTACCCTAACAAACAGGCCACGGACTGCGCGCGATCAGTCCTTCATTTCCTTGTTCTATTCTCTCCCCTTACACACTCACACTATCATGCACTACACTACCACATATTCCGGGAGACCGGTCGGGAGCTTAGAGCTCCCGGCTGGGGCGGTGCCCGGCTGATGGGAGAGTCCTGGTTAGAGGGAAACTCCACTAGCCGACGGTAGGTCGGTGCCGGATTTCGCCATCCAGCGGGGGAATATTACCGCCATCTTCCCAGAAAAAACATGTACTACACTAACTGGACCAATGACCGAAGCAGTTGACGCGCCCGGAACCACAAAAAAATCAATCAATCAATCTATGGCACAAGTGACATTTTCACTAAACATCTTGAATAACCAGAAAATCATGATACATGCTTTGTCCGAATCTCTCGCGTTTTGTTTAGCGAAGAAAGTGTTTTAAGCGATGATTGAAGTATTAAAAGAATACAAGTTACAATATTCGTACCTTGTATTACCGTTATACGTTTAACAGTTCACTAGGCGAGAGATTCAGTTCCTTTGATACGAGAAATTTCGTTCACCGTAAAGGAATCGATTCTCTGCAATGTGAACAGACGAACGTCAATCATCATTTACGCGGAACATTTCAATGTTAGTTTTACAGGCAACACATGGTATTATTACAATTTAATAGTACCTTTATTACTATATTACCATTTTATTAGTGCTCTATTGGTACAAGCCGCTCCCAAACACCCCGCAAACCCACAAAACGACTAATTTTATAATACTAGTTGGTAAATTGGAAGTTTATGGTGGACACTCTTCCTTTCATCCAATGAAGTGATTATTCGTATTTTTCACGCTAGATATATAATTTTATTCCCAACGTAATTTTATAACCAACGCATTCTGACACCAAATGGTCGGCTGATGCACGTCGCTACCCGATGGATCCAACGGGCTACGTTCGCGAGGGCCTACCGGCCGTCGCTCTCGAGACCTGGTTCGCGCCTCCGCTCTCGCTCCGACGCTCACGCTGTTTTATAAACCTCTCTCATTTTTAAGAGAATTTATTTTGACGGGAACACTCACTTCTAAGAGAATTCCTTTTAAAGAATGTAGTAAATAGACAAACAGTAACTCACCTATTGATTCGGGTTATATATTTTTGCGATGTATTTTAGGAATTGTTTATCTCGGTTGACAATACAAACAAATTTAAAAGATTTACAGGGCGAAAAATAACACAAATTTCACACCAAAAAACACGCAATTTCACGCCGACACAATGAGAAAAATGTATCATGAAACTTGATTTGTTTATGAAACAATTGAATAATTTTAATTTCTTAATACGAAGAAGGAATATGAATTTCCTACAAGTTTCTGAGAAGTTCAAAACGGAAGAAGAAACAATAGATTTCTTCAAAAAAAGGAATATTACATAATTTATTATGATATTACATATATTGATTTATTTATCTCATTTTTCAATGCTTGCATGGTGAATATTGTTTTTAGTTGACGTTCTCGTGTTGTTTGCTGAAATTGGTGTTCTATCAAATGTTACGTGAAAGGTGGAATTGCGTGTTTTTTCACTGTAAGTCTTTTAAATTGGTGTGTATTGTCTACCAAATTGAACAATTTCTACAACACATCGCAAAAATATATATAATGCAAAGCAATGGCTGAGTAATTTTTCTAAATGTCTATTTATTTATTTATTTATTTACTTATTTATTTACTAATACTTAAAAGTTAGTGTTCAAAATAAATTCTCTTCAAAGTGAAATGTTATGTAAACCTAATGTTAAAATGTACCGTGTAAATGTCATGTATCACAACGTTCATCTGTTCAACTTTCACATTGTAAGGAACCGATTTCTTTAGGGTGAACGACATTTTTCGTGTCAAAGGAACTGCATTAAAGTGCTCGGTTTAATCAAAATTATAGATTATTAGAGATCCATCTAACCCAAAATTCCACTATTCCTCACCGACTACTGATTTTACAGAGGTCGCCCCTTAGATTCTTACAAGGAACAATGTTTGCTACAGAGGTTGACCAAAGCATAAAGGGTGGCGACGGTTGACCAAAGAAAACGTGTTGCAAATAAGCGGGATGCAACTTCAGCTGGATTTCATCGCCACTCAAGTTTCTGCAAATTTAAAGTACTATTTTTCGGAATACTTTTCGATCAGCCACTAAAACAATTTGAACATTTTCTCAAAAAGTTGGACCGGGAGCGGTAGGTCAGTGCATCAACTGATGTCATTGCAGCGCCTCTCACCGGATGTTCGAGTCCTGACGGTGGCAGGATTTTCGACACTAGCTTTTCAGCTAGGTTGAATTCAGTTGCTGTCTGTAGGAGAATTCTAGCGGCCGGCTACTCCGATCGGTAGTTTTTCGTGGTTTCTTCTATCAACACCAGGCGAATACCGGATCAGTACCCTAACACACCGTCCACGGACCACCCGCTATCTTTCCTTCGTCTTCCTTGACCTATCCTCTCTCCTTACACACACTTTCACTAACATGCACTATACTACCACCCATGTTCCGGGAGACCTGTTGGGTGCTTAGAGCTTGTCTCCGCTGGTGGGAGTCCTGGTTAGGGGAAACCCCGCTAGCTGACGGTTTGGCGCCGGATCTCGCCATCCACCGGGAGAAGATCACCGCCATATCACGAGTAAAAGCATGCACTACACTTACGGGACTAATGATCTAAGCTGTTGACGTGCTCGGAATCACTAAACCAACCAACCAAAATTCACTCAGTGGATTAAGTGTTACGTAAATATTCTTTGAGAAGTAACAGTGATACCAGCAACCATAGAAAACATTGTTAAAATTATTTTTAATCTTGATTATAGAATGAAATGCTCGTTAGTTTTTACTACTCAATTTGATCCATATTTCAATGCATCCAATTCCCAGAATACTCTTACCCATTATGGGTAATAGCTTTCAAGGACATGCCACAATTTTCTTACGACCACATTTCCCCATACAGTGGGAAATCTTAACATTTTGATAGTGACATAAGGAAGTGTTTATAGTAAATATGCGTCACAATAACATCATTATTGATGTTGCAATATCCATGGCTTATAAAAACAATTTGTATCGGTGTTTACCATTATTAGAATTATTTATGTATGTATTTGGCGTTATTGGGTCGGTAATCTGACTTTGCCGGCCGTCATGATGTATTCTCTTCGCCGTAACCATTAAGATCCGCCTGCTTGAGAGTTTCTTCGTCACACAGCTACAGAAACTGGAACGAACTGGAGGAAAGCTACTATTCTATTTTTGCCTCGACCGGGAATCGAACATGGAACCGATGCAGTGCAGTATTTCAATGAAAACAAAATACAATCACCATGTCTATCGGCTTATCAAAAGTCTCAGTGGTTTTTGAATTTCAAGATTTTACAATTTGTGAAAATGGTCATATTACCTACCAATACCTCTCTTGTTTTCAGCAAAATTTATTTTAAATTTGAAGGCTGCTACAATTAAAGTTTTATAAATTATTTACAATATAATTCACGCAGTCATATAAGCTAATCCCCGGTTAAAGCGCAATTCTCGTCAAATTCATTGTGTATCCACAGGAACCCGTTCTCCGACTTTTTGCCACATTACAGTTCTTCAAATACGTATTTCGTTTCCATGGTAAGTTATCATTCGCTCTCAATCTCACTGGGATAGAGCAATAAGCGCTTAAAAATGACGCGAGTACCAACTACAAACAATTGACTTTGTAAAAGTATTGATGTTAAATATTTTTTATTTAACTCAGTT
Source organism: Teleogryllus oceanicus (assembly GCA_964035755.1). Lineage (NCBI taxonomy): Eukaryota > Metazoa > Arthropoda > Insecta > Orthoptera > Gryllidae > Teleogryllus > Teleogryllus oceanicus. Next base: position 95,623,621 of record CAXIVR010000008.1, on the reverse strand, counting down.
TTAAAAATTATATCTGTAAACAATGTTATAAATTTTAAATTTCACTTATTAATTATACTTTTTGCTGGAGAATTAAAAAAATATTGTATTTTCTCAAGTACGACTTCAATTATCTTCTTAATGTTTCCCTCTGATACAGCAAATGACGCTTACAAATGGCGCAGGTCACGTTTTTGTTGAACTACATGAATTTTCGAAACTAGCAAAAGTTACAAATAACGCAAGAAAATACCTTCTGTTAAAACATTACTAGTTTTCCTAACGTTAATTTCATTTCAAAACATGAATCTTTATGTAATTATGCAAATATCATACTACATAAATTTATAGATAGTCAAATTTTTGTCGGGAAGAAATTGGGAAAACTCTTAAAATATTTTATTATCACAACTTTTCGGAAACCTAACTTGTTCCTATCATAAGATACTCAATAATATATTTTTTTTCATTTTCTTCTAAGTAGTCTTTATATGTTATTATTTTTGTAAAATGTATTTGTATTAGGATCATATTCTCATAATTTTATTTTAGTATTGTAACCGCTTGTCATCGGCTACACTCGTGACAAAAGAAATATTGAAGTGACAATACCCGACATCTTGCCCTACAAATAGTTCCTAGAGTAGCGAAGAGATGGCGTTACCTAGAAACAAATTTCTGAACGTACTTTCGCCCTAGCCAATCAGAACTTTTGTAGAAATGCGAATGTGGCATGAAGCTTGACTCGGACGAGATTGTCTTTCTTTCCGGATCGAGACGCTGAAGTGATTAGATGGGTACTATTCCACCACACAACCGACGAGGGACACGTGGAAAATACCAGAAATGAAGCTTTATTAAAAGGTAATTATCTAAGTATTTTTCATGGGATTAATCACTGTGATATGTCAAGATTACGTAAAATTTGATAGGAATATTAAACAAGTAATGCAACGAATGTAAGAATAACGGTGGTAGTGGACTAAAATGAATTTATAAAACCACGTTGCTACATTCTCGTTGCTGGAATATAGAAGAGATTTTTGGTAACATAGGACGTGTTTCTGTTTCTTTGTTACAGCTTTTTTTTTCAGTTTTAGTTTTGAGCAGTTACTTGTTCTACTTTTATTTTATTTCATTTTTATTTATGGGATTTCATTTCGAAAATTCTATTGGAGAATTTTGATAATTCCGAAAAGCATAATTTATTCAACAACTGGCTCAACTTTCAAAGTTACAATTTGGAGTTTTGGACTCGCATTCTAACGCGACCATCACCTTCGTGTATGCTGTGATTTAACTGGGCTGTACAACGAGGAGAAGACGTACGGAAATACTCCGATTCCATCGCGGTAGGCAACGCACAAACCGTCGCGGGACAACGACGACCTTGGGGCGTGAACGTCGCTCGACAGCCGTCTACGCAGCGCGGGATCAGCTTGGAAAATTCGCCGGTCGTGAGTCACAGAAAAGCAGAAAGAATATTTACTAAATTGCAGCTTGGAAAACTTTCAAGATAGAATTATGATTGCACAAATTAAAACGTTGTAATATGAGCTTCCCTCAGTAACAGACATTGATCGGACAAGTTCTACTAAATATTAGTCTTGATAACCAGTAAATTTATTTTTGCAGTCGTAAGAGAAATCAGATCTAAATAATTTTTATGTTTATTGATAAAAGTCGTCCTTGTGTATAATTCTTTATCTAAATTAATTTTTTTTTAAAAAAAAGGTTTTGAGACTTTGTAAAACAGAATTTTGCACTGCGAGGTCACGCAGAAGCTGAATATTAAGTGTAAATATTGAGTGTAGTATTATTTAAGACTGAAAAGGTATTAGTGAATTTTGGTATATTGTTTGTATGTATTTTTTTACAGGATGGTTATTTAAATTGTGTTGTAGGTTTCATTAAGAGATAATTTGTTTTGAAATGTCATATGTATTCACTGTTTGTTTCTGAAATGTAGATCAGGTCACTATTATTCTACAGAAAACTGCAGTTTAGGTGGGGGTTAGCTACCATTTTATAAAAGGAAAAAGTAATCACGTGGAGAAAATGTGAATGTAGTGTGAAGGGATAAATTTTGGAAAAATATATTTACTTGTTCTTTAAAACTATGAAATTGTGTTTGTTTGTTAAATGAATATTAGTTAGCAAAAAGACCCACCACCGATGGGAATTATCCATAATTTGATATTCCCAGGTTTGTGTGCGGTGTAACCCCTCAAAAAAAAAATAACAGTTTTATTTTGAAATTGGTCTAAAAAAGTTAGGTAGATACTAATTACATTTCCCCCTTTGGTTGGCTCAAAAATTATTAAATTTTGTGGTAATATTATTAACAAAACCAAAATTTTTTAAATAATTTTTTTTAGTCTAAACGGTACAGAAGTTTAGTATTGGGTGTGAAGCATCATAGTTCTATTGTAAATCTAAATTTTCTTTACGCCCGGGTTAAAAATGGCAGATAAATTTGATAGAGAGGAATCTTGCGACCCGTCAAGTAGTGAGGGGGGAAAGCGAAACTGTCGTGCAAACAGCAGAACAATCTGGGGGGGTCTAAAGTACAGTTAGGAGGGACGGTAATTTGCTTTTAAGCCGAAAATTTTCTCCGACGGAATAAAACATCACTTAAGAGATGAAGTTCGACGGAAGTAGATATTCTGAGCTAATGTTTGATACAGCTAACCAGTTCTGCCAAATCAACACAAATTTGATTTAGTTAACGCCCAATCAAGTCAACAAAATGAACAACCCCCGCAATTGCTGAACAAAACGAGCAGATTACAAAAAAACTGAAAAAAGGGAGGCGCGTATAGTTGAACAAAACGACGATTACAAAGAAACTAAAAGAACGGGAAAGCGCGTATAATTGAACAAAATGAGCGATTCCAAAACTAGAAGAACAGGGGGCCCGGGACAGTTGAACAAATTACAGCAAAAATTGAAGAACAAAACGAACGAATGTCAGCTAAGTTACGGAACAGGACGAGAAACTAACTCAACAAGAGATCTTATTGAACGAACTGAGGCATTAAATTTAAAAATTTGCGGTCATCTGAACGTTAAAAACCCGAAAAAGGAGGACCTTTGTTAAATTCAACGATTATTCCAATTTTTAATTTTAAGAAGTTTTGAAAAAAAAGGTTCCCCAAAGTTGAGAATAAAGTGAAGACGGTCGAAGGAAAAAACAAGCCCACCCAAATTATTTCTAAAACAGTAAATTAGCCACAGGGCCCGTTAAATCGTAGAGAAAATAGTGAAAACCCAAATTTTAAACCAAAAAAAAAACAAAAGTAAAAAATTGCAGAAAAAAGGGGGGAAGAATAGAAAATTTACCCTTCTTCTGTTTTGCATCATTCGACCCATTACTTTTCCCTCCTGGTTTAACGTTTAGTCCCTGGAAAAAACCCGTGCATTTTTTGAAGGCGTAAAAATTTCTTTATTTATATAATTTTCCGAAAGCAAGAAAGTCGAATTATCTCAAATGACAATCTTGCAAATTGGGGGCTATCATTAGTCGTTACCACTACGTTTAAATTTAAGGAAAAATTCTTCAATCGCTATTGGAATTATGGAAAATTAACAGGTTAAATTTGATGTTATACCTGGCGGGGGGACGTTGCTGAAATTATGCAACGAAGTTGCGGGTCTTAGTTTATGCCCCCCCAAATTTCAGAGAATGAAATGTATGTTTATTGATCAGACTTTTCCCCGGTGCAAAAAAAAATTTTGTTGAAGAGTTTCCGATGTCTTCGGAAAAACTGTTTGCCAACGGATTGTACAGCATCATGAAATGAGGGAAAAAATTTAAAAGCAAGTCATCCCCCTTAAAGGTTTTGTAGTTCCCCCAAAAAGGACACGTAACGGCAAAAAAGTAAAAAAAGGTGAAGAGACAAGGCTAAACAAGAGGAAGAGAATAGTTCACCCGACCAAGCAGGTAAAAATTCAGCGAAACCGTAAACCCAAACCCAAAAATTTTTTTATCTCAACTACGACTAATCCAAACAATGGCAGATGGTAGGACCATCGACGCCCGTGATTCTAACCCATTGATCACAAATTAAACTAGTGGGTTTGTTAATTCTTAAACAAACCATTCTTCCATTGATGTCAAAGGGGTATTTCAGGTCCATGGCGTTATACATTCCGCTTTGGAAACAAAAAATTTGTTCAAAGTAAAGATTACAAAACCCAAATCCCCTTGATAGAAGTAGAATGCAAAGGAAAAGATTGCATTAGTCGACACGGATGCACCCGGTAATAGTGGAAATTTTGTTGATGAATTTTCCCAGGAGGGCAGAGCAATACCCAATTCCTATGCGGAAGTCGTATCTGATGGGAGCAATAAGAAGTGGGCCTATCTACAAAAGTACTATTGCAGCTGACAGTAGGAAGAGGTTGAGACTGTCTGTATATTGAAAAGGAGTTATTGTACCAACTGTTTGGGGAACTTTCTCTATAACCAAAAAGTAATCTTGACATGGAAAATTTTTTGAAAATTTCCCAGGAACGGCATAATTCACTATCATCCATTTGATGAAATAAAATCTAATACCCCATGCAACTGTATCAATAAAAACCCTTTCCCCCTTTTTTAAAAAATGTTAGAAATAATGAAAACCAAACCGCCCAAAACAGGAAGAACTGTTAAAATTGTTAAAAAGATATCAACAAGTTTTGAAAAAGTGAAGACCCCATTAAAGATTTTGAATTTCTATTGACTTGATGAACGGCCATAGCATCCCTACCTATCCAGTTGCATATCGGAAAAGTGGATGAATTTTTCCCTTGAAAATAAAATCATTAAAAAAGAAAGGACTCCATTTAAACCCAATGTCATTTCAAAAAAAAGAATGGAGAAATTTCGCCTATGTTTAGATGCTCAAAATTTAATGCAAAACGTCCCCCCGGATAGTCCCAAGATGGAGATGTTGGGGAAAATTAAAGGGGTTTTGGTGGATCACGGGACCGATTTCACAAACATCTTCTGGCGATTCCTATGCTAAGGTTGCGAAATATACTGGCTTCTTACGGGGGGATAAGCTACGTTTTCAGCGAGTTCCGTTTGTTTAAAAAATTTAGCTGCCCCTTCCCAAAGTGAAAATTTTTTCAACAAAAAATTTTATCATGCCTCATTGTGTTTGGATGATGTTATTTTTTGCAAAGTTCGGCATATGTCATTTAGAAAAATTTTTTTAAAATTTGATTGATAAACCTCCAGTTAAACGTAGAAAAAACTAGTTTCTGTGGAAAAAAAATGGATTTTGGACCAATTAACTATAAGGGTTTTAAAATTTAAAAAAAAAATTATAGAAATTGACAAGATTCAGGGCCGAAAAAACAGAGCGTTGAAAGGGTTTTTGGGATGTGAATTACTATAGTCGGGTTTATTCAAATTATTGATGTCTATTGTACAATTTCTCCATTGTTAAAGAAAAAAGCCCTGGGGTGGACTGAACTACACGAAAAAAAATTCCAAATTTAAAAAAGGGTTGTTTTATCATTCTTGTGTAATTCCTACCCAATTTTGAAAAATTTTTACTACAAACAGACAGTAGCGACCATGCAATTGGAGCTGTTTATATCAGATCATTAGTGGGGAAAAAAAATTTATTTTTATAAGTAGGGTCTTAGAGGACCGAACTGAATTTTCAGTCACGAAAGGCAAATGCCATAGTGGGGCCATCCATAAATTAGAGAATATCTCGTTGGAAGACATTTTACAATTAGGACGGACCACAAGGCTTAAAAACCGTTGTCACACAAATAATGACCGGCCGTTGGATATTGTACCTTAAAAAATTCTTTTACAGTAGAAAATTGTCAGGAGAGCAACCACCTCCCCGACATACTTAGCAGAAATAGCCGACCGGAGGGAAAAAGGAAAAAAAACGTATTCTTTGCATCGCCCAATTAAATTTCATAAAAAGCCACATTTAAACTGGCAGATGATAGCCTTTACCCAAAAGCAAAAAAATTAACTAGGAAAGTGAATTATTTTTGCGTGGGGAACCGACCCTGAAGATGTTGATAATTCGTTGGACGAGAGATGGCGATAGATGGAAATTGTAGGCGCATTCTCGTCAAGACTGGCTGAACCCCCCTACGTATAGGATCTGGGTGCCCAAAATCCTGACGTACGGAATTTATGGGTTGTTCACACAAACGGACATTTTGGAGCGGATAAAATCGACAAAACTATTTGGGAAAACGCCCATGGAAGGACGCAAAAAACAAATTAGAAGAACATTGGGGTTTTCGTACCCGTAAACCAAATTCCCAATCGCTATTTTTCCGGGGCCAGCTGAATTCCCAAACTAAAAAAAAGAAATATAACAAAGACCTTTATGGACCTCTTCCTCCAATATGGCTACAAATACTTTTTGTATGTATTATCTTTCTAAGTTTCCCAAGTTTACTGTGTCAACAAACCGAGCGCAAAAAAATTTTTTACATCAATTAGATAAATATTTTTGAACCGCCGGGGTTTTGAAAAATTGTTTCGGATCATGGACCGCAATTTTAGCGATCACTGGATCCCAACCATGGAAGAAGAATTTACCCCCATTTTTCTGTATTCGACATCCTCAGTCAAATCCCTCCGAAAGGGGAATGCGAGAACTATCAGGTTGTTTCAGTGTTTTTTTTCGCGCATCCACTGGATTTACGGTGCCTTATAAACCAGTGGCTCCCTCCAAACCCTGACACTTTAACATGACCCCATATGAGGCCCACTTCAAAGGAGAATCCCCATGTATTAGAACATCGCAAGCCGAGATCACCATTACCGAAGTCACGGATGAAGAGATTGCGCGACAGTTACATCGTAAAGCCCAAAAAGGTTAGACCAAACCAAATATGCACCATACATTTTCTGAAGGACAAAAAAGTTATGCCGTCTCCAAAAACCCTCGGACGTACGGCAAAAAAAATTTTAAAATTTTTCCTTTTATGAAGGACAATACGGATATCGAGTTCGACTCCCCAATGTTGCGGAACAGTGGATGACAATGGACG